>JAVIWB010000946.1:0-19171 GCA_031893035.1 Dermolepida albohirtum | reverse complement strand
AAAAACAATCACTTTTGAAAGTCAGTTTCCGACTAACGCTACATGTGAGCCTGCCTGATGGCGTTTAAGGTCGCTAATAACTTCGGAACGAGAAGAGATACAATGTTCTGGTTTGAGGCTTCGTAACAGTCGTGTGTCACAATCTATAAGTACACACCTAAAAAACAATCACTTTTGAAAGTCAGTTTCCGCCTAACGCTACATGATGTTGCTCCGTCCGATAAGGCGTTCTAAGGTCGCTAATAACTTCGGAAGGAAAAATCAATGTTCTGGTTTAAGCAGCGTAACAGTCGTGTCACAATCTATAAGTACACACATAAAAAACAATCACTTTTGACGGAACGAGAAGAGATACAATGTTCTGGTTTGAAGCAGCGTAACAGTCGTGTCACAATCTATAAGTACACACATAAAAAACAATCACTTTTGAAAGTCAGTTTCCGACTAACGCTACATGTGAGCTCTGCCTGATGGCGTTCTAAGGTCGCTAATAACTTCGGAACGAGAAGAGATACAATGTTCTGGTTTGAAGCAGCGTAACAGTCGTGTCACAATCTATAAGTACACACATAAAAAGCAATCACTTTTGAAAGTCAGTTTCCGACTAACGCTACATGTGAGCGCTGCCTGATGGCGTTCTAAGGTCGCTAATAACTTCGGAACGAGAAGAGATACAATGTTCTGGTTTGAAGCAGCGTAACAGTCGTGTCACAATCTATAAGTACACACATAAAAAACAATCACTTTTGAAAGTCAGTTTCCGACTAACGCTACATGTGAGCTCTGCCTGATGGCGTTCTAAGGTCGCTAATAACTTCGGAACGAGAAGAGATACAATGTTCTGGTTTGAAGCAGCGTAACAGTCGTGTCACAATCTATAAGTACACACATAAAAAACAATCACTTTTGAAAGTCAGTTTCCGACTAACGCTACATGTGAGCTCTGCCTGATGGCGTTCTAAGGTCGCTAATAACTTCGGAACGAGAAGAGATACAATGTTCTGGTTTGAAGCAGCGTAACAGTCGTGTCACAATCTATAAGTACACACATAAAAAACAATCACTTTTGAAAGTCAGTTTCCGACTAACGCTACATGTGAGCTCTGCCTGATGGCGCTACATGTGAGCTCTGCCTGATGGCGTTCTAAGGTCGCTAATAACTTCGGAACGAGAAGAGATACAATGTTCTGGTTTGAAGCAGCGTAACAGTCGTGTCACAATCTATAAGTACACACATAAAAAACAATCACTTTTGAAAGTCAGTTTCCGACTAACGCTACATGTGAGCTCTGCCTGATGGCGTTCTAAGGTCGCTAATAACTTCGGAACGAGAAGAGATACAATGTTCTGGTTTGAAGCAGCGTAACAGTCGTGTCACAATCTATAAGTACACACATAAAAAACAATCACTTTTGAAAGTCAGTTTCCGACTAACGCTACATGTGAGCGCTGCCTGATGGCGTTCTAAGGTCGCTAATAACTTCGGAACGAGAAGAGATACAATGTTCTGGTTTGAAGCAGCGTAACAGTCGTGTCACAATCTATAAGTACACACATAAAAAACAATCACTTTTGAAAGTCAGTTTCCGACTAACGCTACATGTGAGCTCTGCCTGATGGCGTTCTAAGGTCGCTAATAACTTCGGAACGAGAAGAGATACAATGTTCTGGTTTGAAGCAGCGTAACAGTCGTGTCACAATCTATAAGTACACACATAAAAAACAATCACTTTTGAAAGTCAGTTTCCGACTAACGCTACATGTGAGCGCTGCCTGATGGCGTTCTAAGGTCGCTAATAACTTCGGAACGAGAAGAGATACAATGTTCTGGTTTGAAGCAGCGTAACAGTCGTGTCACAATCTATAAGTACACACATAAAAAACAATCACTTTTGAAAGTCAGTTTCCGACTAACGCTACATGTGAGCTCTGCCTGATGGCGTTCTAAGGTCGCTAATAACTTCGGAACGAGAAGAGATACAATGTTCTGGTTTGAAGCAGCGTAACAGTCGTGTCACAATCTATAAGTACACACATAAAAAACAATCACTTTTGAAAGTCAGTTTCCGACTAACGCTACATGTGAGCTCTGCCTGATGGCGTTCTAAGGTCGCTAATAACTTCGGAACGAGAAGAGATACAATGTTCTGGTTTGAAGCAGCGTAACAGTCGTGTCACAATCTATAAGTACACACATAAAAAACAATCACTTTTGAAAGTCAGTTTCCGACTAACGCTACATGTGAGCTCTGCCTGATGGCGTTCTAAGGTCGCTAATAACTTCGGAACGAGAAGAGATACAATGTTCTGGTTTGAAGCAGCGTAACAGTCGTGTCACAATCTATAAGTACACACATAAAAAACAATCACTTTTGAAAGTCAGTTTCCGACTAACGCTACATGTGAGCTCTGCCTGATGGCGTTCTAAGGTCGCTAATAACTTCGGAACGAGAAGAGATACAATGTTCTGGTTTGAAGCAGCGTAACAGTCGTGTCACAATCTATAAGTACACACATAAAAAACAATCACTTTTGAAAGTCAGTTTCCGACTAACGCTACATGTGAGCTCTGCCTGATGGCGTTCTAAGGTCGCTAATAACTTCGGAACGAGAAGAGATACAATGTTCTGGTTTGAAGCAGCGTAACAGTCGTGTCACAATCTATAAGTACACACATAAAAAACAATCACTTTTGAAAGTCAGTTTCCGACTAACGCTACATGTGAGCTCTGCCTGATGGCGTTCTAAGGTCGCTAATAACTTCGGAACGAGAAGAGATACAATGTTCTGGTTTGAAGCAGCGTAACAGTCGTGTCACAATCTATAAGTACACACATAAAAAACAATCACTTTTGAAAGTCAGTTTCCGACTAACGCTACATGTGAGCTCTGCCTGATGGCGTTCTAAGGTCGCTAATAACTTCGGAACGAGAAGAGATACAATGTTCTGGTTTGAAGCAGCGTAACAGTCGTGTCACAATCTATAAGTACACACATAAAAAACAATCACTTTTGAAAGTCAGTTTCCGACTAACGCTACATGTGAGCTCTGCCTGATGGCGTTCTAAGGTCGCTAATAACTTCGGAACGAGAAGAGATACAATGTTCTGGTTTGAAGCAGCGTAACAGTCGTGTCACAATCTATAAGTACACACATAAAAAACAATCACTTTTGAAAGTCAGTTTCCGACTAACGCTACATGTGAGCTCTGCCTGATGGCGTTCTAAGGTCGCTAATAACTTCGGAACGAGAGAGATACAATGTTCTGGTTTGAAGCAGCGTAACAGTCGTGTCACAATCTATAAGTACACACATAAAAAACAATCACTTTTGAAAGTCAGTTTCCGACTAACGCTACATGTGAGCTCTGCCTGATGGCGTTCTAAGGTCGCTAATAACTTCGGAACGAGAAGAGATACAATGTTCTGGTTTGAAGCAGCGTAACAGTCGTGTCACAATCTATAAGTACACACATAAAAAACAATCACTTTTGAAAGTCAGTTTCCGACTAACGCTACATGTGAGCTCTGCCTGATGGCGTTCTAAGGTCGCTAATAACTTCGGAACGAGAAGAGATACAATGTTCTGGTTTGAAGCAGCGTAACAGTCGTGTCACAATCTATAAGTACACACATAAAAAACAATCACTTTTGAAAGTCAGTTTCCGACTAACGCTACATGTGAGCTCTGCCTGATGGCGTTCTAAGGTCGCTAATAACTTCGGAACGAGAAGAGATACAATGTTCTGGTTTGAAGCAGCGTAACAGTCGTGTCACAATCTATAAGTACACACATAAAAAACAATCACTTTTGAAAGTCAGTTTCCGACTAACGCTACATGTGAGCTCTGCCTGATGGCGTTCTAAGGTCGCTAATAACTTCGGAACGAGAAGAGATACAATGTTCTGGTTTGAAGCAGCGTAACAGTCGTGTCACAATCTATAAGTACACACATAAAAAACAATCACTTTTGAAAGTCAGTTTCCGACTAACGCTACATGTGAGCTCTGCCTGATGGCGTTCTAAGGTCGCTAATAACTTCGGAACGAGAAGAGATACAATGTTCTGGTTTGAAGCAGCGTAACAGTCGTGTCACAATCTATAAGTACACACATAAAAAACAATCACTTTTGAAAGTCAGTTTCCGACTAACGCTACATGTGAGCTCTGCCTGATGGCGTTCTAAGGTCGCTAATAACTTCGGAACGAGAAGAGATACAATGTTCTGGTTTGAAGCAGCGTAACAGTCGTGTCACAATCTATAAGTACACACATAAAAAACAATCACTTTTGAAAGTCAGTTTCCGACTAACGCTACATGTGAGCTCTGCCTGATGGCGTTCTAAGGTCGCTAATAACTTCGGAACGAGAAGAGATACAATGTTCTGGTTTGAAGCAGCGTAACAGTCGTGTCACAATCTATAAGTACACACATAAAAAACAATCACTTTTGAAAGTCAGTTTCCGACTAACGCTACATGTGAGCTCTGCCTGATGGCGTTCTAAGGTCGCTAATAACTTCGGAACGAGAAGAGATACAATGTTCTGGTTTGAAGCAGCGTAACAGTCGTGTCACAATCTATAAGTACACACATAAAAAACAATCACTTTTGAAAGTCAGTTTCCGACTAACGCTACATGTGAGCTCTGCCTGATGGCGTTCTAAGGTCGCTAATAACTTCGGAACGAGAAGAGATACAATGTTCTGGTTTGAAGCAGCGTAACAGTCGTGTCACAATCTATAAGTACACACATAAAAAACAATCACTTTTGAAAGTCAGTTTCCGACTAACGCTACATGTGAGCTCTGCCTGATGGCGTTCTAAGGTCGCTAATAACTTCGGAACGAGAAGAGATACAATGTTCTGGTTTGAAGCAGCGTAACAGTCGTGTCACAATCTATAAGTACACACATAAAAAACAATCACTTTTGAAAGTCAGTTTCCGACTAACGCTACATGTGAGCTCTGCCTGATGGCGTTCTAAGGTCGCTAATAACTTCGGAACGAGAAGAGATACAATGTTCTGGTTTGAAGCAGCGTAACAGTCGTGTCACAATCTATAAGTACACACATAAAAAACAATCACTTTTGAAAGTCAGTTTCCGACTAACGCTACATGTGAGCTCTGCCTGATGGCGTTCTAAGGTCGCTAATAACTTCGGAACGAGAAGAGATACAATGTTCTGGTTTGAAGCAGCGTAACAGTCGTGTCACAATCTATAAGTACACACATAAAAAACAATCACTTTTGAAAGTCAGTTTCCGACTAACGCTACATGTGAGCTCTGCCTGATGGCGTTCTAAGGTCGCTAATAACTTCGGAACGAGAAGAGATACAATGTTCTGGTTTGAAGCAGCGTAACAGTCGTGTCACAATCTATAAGTACACACATAAAAAACAATCACTTTTGAAAGTCAGTTTCCGACTAACGCTACATGTGAGCTCTGCCTGATGGCGTTCTAAGGTCGCTAATAACTTCGGAACGAGAAGAGATACAATGTTCTGGTTTGAAGCAGCGTAACAGTCGTGTCACAATCTATAAGTACACACATAAAAAACAATCACTTTTGAAAGTCAGTTTCCGACTAACGCTACATGTGAGCTCTGCCTGATGGCGTTCTAAGGTCGCTAATAACTTCGGAACGAGAAGAGATACAATGTTCTGGTTTGAAGCAGCGTAACAGTCGTGTCACAATCTATAAGTACACACATAAAAAACAATCACTTTTGAAAGTCAGTTTCCGACTAACGCTACATGTGAGCTCTGCCTGATGGCGTTCTAAGGTCGCTAATAACTTCGGAACGAGAAGAGATACAATGTTCTGGTTTGAAGCAGCGTAACAGTCGTGTCACAATCTATAAGTACACACATAAAAAACAATCACTTTTGAAAGTCAGTTTCCGACTAACGCTACATGTGAGCTCTGCCTGATGGCGTTCTAAGGTCGCTAATAACTTCGGAACGAGAAGAGATACAATGTTCTGGTTTGAAGCAGCGTAACAGTCGTGTCACAATCTATAAGTACACACATAAAAAACAATCACTTTTGAAAGTCAGTTTCCGACTAACGCTACATGTGAGCTCTGCCTGATGGCGTTCTAAGGTCGCTAATAACTTCGGAACGAGAAGAGATACAATGTTCTGGTTTGAAGCAGCGTAACAGTCGTGTCACAATCTATAAGTACACACATAAAAAACAATCACTTTTGAAAGTCAGTTTCCGACTAACGCTACATGTGAGCTCTGCCTGATGGCGTTCTAAGGTCGCTAATAACTTCGGAACGAGAAGAGATACAATGTTCTGGTTTGAAGCAGCGTAACAGTCGTGTCACAATCTATAAGTACACACATAAAAAACAATCACTTTTGAAAGTCAGTTTCCGACTAACGCTACATGTGAGCTCTGCCTGATGGCGTTCTAAGGTCGCTAATAACTTCGGAACGAGAAGAGATACAATGTTCTGGTTTGAAGCAGCGTAACAGTCGTGTCACAATCTATAAGTACACACATAAAAAACAATCACTTTTGAAAGTCAGTTTCCGACTAACGCTACATGTGAGCTCTGCCTGATGGCGTTCTAAGGTCGCTAATAACTTCGGAACGAGAAGAGATACAATGTTCTGGTTTGAAGCAGCGTAACAGTCGTGTCACAATCTATAAGTACACACATAAAAAACAATCACTTTTGAAAGTCAGTTTCCGACTAACGCTACATGTGAGCTCTGCCTGATGGCGTTCTAAGGTCGCTAATAACTTCGGAACGAGAAGAGATACAATGTTCTGGTTTGAAGCAGCGTAACAGTCGTGTCACAATCTATAAGTACACACATAAAAAACAATCACTTTTGAAAGTCAGTTTCCGACTAACGCTACATGTGAGCTCTGCCTGATGGCGTTCTAAGGTCGCTAATAACTTCGGAACGAGAAGAGATACAATGTTCTGGTTTGAAGCAGCGTAACAGTCGTGTCACAATCTATAAGTACACACATAAAAAACAATCACTTTTGAAAGTCAGTTTCCGACTAACGCTACATGTGAGCTCTGCCTGATGGCGTTCTAAGGTCGCTAATAACTTCGGAACGAGAAGAGATACAATGTTCTGGTTTGAAGCAGCGTAACAGTCGTGTCACAATCTATAAGTACACACATAAAAAACAATCACTTTTGAAAGTCAGTTTCCGACTAACGCTACATGTGAGCTCTGCCTGATGGCGTTCTAAGGTCGCTAATAACTTCGGAACGAGAAGAGATACAATGTTCTGGTTTGAAGCAGCGTAACAGTCGTGTCACAATCTATAAGTACACACATAAAAAACAATCACTTTTGAAAGTCAGTTTCCGACTAACGCTACATGTGAGCTCTGCCTGATGGCGTTCTAAGGTCGCTAATAACTTCGGAACGAGAAGAGATACAATGTTCTGGTTTGAAGCAGCGTAACAGTCGTGTCACAATCTATAAGTACACACATAAAAAACAATCACTTTTGAAAGTCAGTTTCCGACTAACGCTACATGTGAGCTCTGCCTGATGGCGTTCTAAGGTCGCTAATAACTTCGGAACGAGAAGAGATACAATGTTCTGGTTTGAAGCAGCGTAACAGTCGTGTCACAATCTATAAGTACACACATAAAAAACAATCACTTTTGAAAGTCAGTTTCCGACTAACGCTACATGTGAGCTCTGCCTGATGGCGTTCTAAGGTCGCTAATAACTTCGGAACGAGAAGAGATACAATGTTCTGGTTTGAAGCAGCGTAACAGTCGTGTCACAATCTATAAGTACACACATAAAAAACAATCACTTTTGAAAGTCAGTTTCCGACTAACGCTACATGTGAGCTCTGCCTGATGGCGTTCTAAGGTCGCTAATAACTTCGGAACGAGAAGAGATACAATGTTCTGGTTTGAAGCAGCGTAACAGTCGTGTCACAATCTATAAGTACACACATAAAAAACAATCACTTTTGAAAGTCAGTTTCCGACTAACGCTACATGTGAGCTCTGCCTGATGGCGTTCTAAGGTCGCTAATAACTTCGGAACGAGAAGAGATACAATGTTCTGGTTTGAAGCAGCGTAACAGTCGTGTCACAATCTATAAGTACACACATAAAAAACAATCACTTTTGAAAGTCAGTTTCCGACTAACGCTACATGTGAGCTCTGCCTGATGGCGTTCTAAGGTCGCTAATAACTTCGGAACGAGAAGAGATACAATGTTCTGGTTTGAAGCAGCGTAACAGTCGTGTCACAATCTATAAGTACACACATAAAAAACAATCACTTTTGAAAGTCAGTTTCCGACTAACGCTACATGTGAGCTCTGCCTGATGGCGTTCTAAGGTCGCTAATAACTTCGGAACGAGAAGAGATACAATGTTCTGGTTTGAAGCAGCGTAACAGTCGTGTCACAATCTATAAGTACACACATAAAAAACAATCACTTTTGAAAGTCAGTTTCCGACTAACGCTACATGTGAGCTCTGCCTGATGGCGTTCTAAGGTCGCTAATAACTTCGGAACGAGAAGAGATACAATGTTCTGGTTTGAAGCAGCGTAACAGTCGTGTCACAATCTATAAGTACACACATAAAAAACAATCACTTTTGAAAGTCAGTTTCCGACTAACGCTACATGTGAGCTCTGCCTGATGGCGTTCTAAGGTCGCTAATAACTTCGGAACGAGAAGAGATACAATGTTCTGGTTTGAAGCAGCGTAACAGTCGTGTCACAATCTATAAGTACACACATAAAAAACAATCACTTTTGAAAGTCAGTTTCCGACTAACGCTACATGTGAGCTCTGCCTGATGGCGTTCTAAGGTCGCTAATAACTTCGGAACGAGAAGAGATACAATGTTCTGGTTTGAAGCAGCGTAACAGTCGTGTCACAATCTATAAGTACACACATAAAAAACAATCACTTTTGAAAGTCAGTTTCCGACTAACGCTACATGTGAGCTCTGCCTGATGGCGTTCTAAGGTCGCTAATAACTTCGGAACGAGAAGAGATACAATGTTCTGGTTTGAAGCAGCGTAACAGTCGTGTCACAATCTATAAGTACACACATAAAAAACAATCACTTTTGAAAGTCAGTTTCCGACTAACGCTACATGTGAGCTCTGCCTGATGGCGTTCTAAGGTCGCTAATAACTTCGGAACGAGAAGAGATACAATGTTCTGGTTTGAAGCAGCGTAACAGTCGTGTCACAATCTATAAGTACACACATAAAAAACAATCACTTTTGAAAGTCAGTTTCCGACTAACGCTACATGTGAGCTCTGCCTGATGGCGTTCTAAGGTCGCTAATAACTTCGGAACGAGAAGAGATACAATGTTCTGGTTTGAAGCAGCGTAACAGTCGTGTCACAATCTATAAGTACACACATAAAAAACAATCACTTTTGAAAGTCAGTTTCCGACTAACGCTACATGTGAGCTCTGCCTGATGGCGTTCTAAGGTCGCTAATAACTTCGGAACGAGAAGAGATACAATGTTCTGGTTTGAAGCAGCGTAACAGTCGTGTCACAATCTATAAGTACACACATAAAAAACAATCACTTTTGAAAGTCAGTTTCCGACTAACGCTACATGTGAGCTCTGCCTGATGGCGTTCTAAGGTCGCTAATAACTTCGGAACGAGAAGAGATACAATGTTCTGGTTTGAAGCAGCGTAACAGTCGTGTCACAATCTATAAGTACACACATAAAAAACAATCACTTTTGAAAGTCAGTTTCCGACTAACGCTACATGTGAGCTCTGCCTGATGGCGTTCTAAGGTCGCTAATAACTTCGGAACGAGAAGAGATACAATGTTCTGGTTTGAAGCAGCGTAACAGTCGTGTCACAATCTATAAGTACACACATAAAAAACAATCACTTTTGAAAGTCAGTTTCCGACTAACGCTACATGTGAGCTCTGCCTGATGGCGTTCTAAGGTCGCTAATAACTTCGGAACGAGAAGAGATACAATGTTCTGGTTTGAAGCAGCGTAACAGTCGTGTCACAATCTATAAGTACACACATAAAAAACAATCACTTTTGAAAGTCAGTTTCCGACTAACGCTACATGTGAGCTCTGCCTGATGGCGTTCTAAGGTCGCTAATAACTTCGGAACGAGAAGAGATACAATGTTCTGGTTTGAAGCAGCGTAACAGTCGTGTCACAATCTATAAGTACACACATAAAAAACAATCACTTTTGAAAGTCAGTTTCCGACTAACGCTACATGTGAGCTCTGCCTGATGGCGTTCTAAGGTCGCTAATAACTTCGGAACGAGAAGAGATACAATGTTCTGGTTTGAAGCAGCGTAACAGTCGTGTCACAATCTATAAGTACACACATAAAAAACAATCACTTTTGAAAGTCAGTTTCCGACTAACGCTACATGTGAGCTCTGCCTGATGGCGTTCTAAGGTCGCTAATAACTTCGGAACGAGAAGAGATACAATGTTCTGGTTTGAAGCAGCGTAACAGTCGTGTCACAATCTATAAGTACACATAAAAAACAATCACTTTTGAAAGTCAGTTTCCGACTAACGCTACATGTGAGCTCTGCCTGATGGCGTTCTAAGGTCGCTAATAACTTCGGAACGAGAAGAGATACAATGTTCTGGTTTGAAGCAGCGTAACAGTCGTGTCACAATCTATAAGTACACACATAAAAAACAATCACTTTTGAAAGTCAGTTTCCGACTAACGCTACATGTGAGCTCTGCCTGATGGCGTTCTAAGGTCGCTAATAACTTCGGAACGAGAAGAGATACAATGTTCTGGTTTGAAGCAGCGTAACAGTCGTGTCACAATCTATAAGTACACACATAAAAAACAATCACTTTTGAAAGTCAGTTTCCGACTAACGCTACATGTGAGCTCTGCCTGATGGCGTTCTAAGGTCGCTAATAACTTCGGAACGAGAAGAGATACAATGTTCTGGTTTGAAGCAGCGTAACAGTCGTGTCACAATCTATAAGTACACACATAAAAAACAATCACTTTTGAAAGTCAGTTTCCGACTAACGCTACATGTGAGCTCTGCCTGATGGCGTTCTAAGGTCGCTAATAACTTCGGAACGAGAAGAGATACAATGTTCTGGTTTGAAGCAGCGTAACAGTCGTGTCACAATCTATAAGTACACACATAAAAAACAATCACTTTTGAAAGTCAGTTTCCGACTAACGCTACATGTGAGCTCTGCCTGATGGCGTTCTAAGGTCGCTAATAACTTCGGAACGAGAAGAGATACAATGTTCTGGTTTGAAGCAGCGTAACAGTCGTGTCACAATCTATAAGTACACACATAAAAAACAATCACTTTTGAAAGTCAGTTTCCGACTAACGCTACATGTGAGCTCTGCCTGATGGCGTTCTAAGGTCGCTAATAACTTCGGAACGAGAAGAGATACAATGTTCTGGTTTGAAGCAGCGTAACAGTCGTGTCACAATCTATAAGTACACACATAAAAAACAATCACTTTTGAAAGTCAGTTTCCGACTAACGCTACATGTGAGCTCTGCCTGATGGCGTTCTAAGGTCGCTAATAACTTCGGAACGAGAAGAGATACAATGTTCTGGTTTGAAGCAGCGTAACAGTCGTGTCACAATCTATAAGTACACACATAAAAAACAATCACTTTTGAAAGTCAGTTTCCGACTAACGCTACATGTGAGCTCTGCCTGATGGCGTTCTAAGGTCGCTAATAACTTCGGAACGAGAAGAGATACAATGTTCTGGTTTGAAGCAGCGTAACAGTCGTGTCACAATCTATAAGTACACACATAAAAAACAATCACTTTTGAAAGTCAGTTTCCGACTAACGCTACATGTGAGCTCTGCCTGATGGCGTTCTAAGGTCGCTAATAACTTCGGAACGAGAAGAGATACAATGTTCTGGTTTGAAGCAGCGTAACAGTCGTGTCACAATCTATAAGTACACACATAAAAAACAATCACTTTTGAAAGTCAGTTTCCGACTAACGCTACATGTGAGCTCTGCCTGATGGCGTTCTAAGGTCGCTAATAACTTCGGAACGAGAAGAGATACAATGTTCTGGTTTGAAGCAGCGTAACAGTCGTGTCACAATCTATAAGTACACACATAAAAAACAATCACTTTTGAAAGTCAGTTTCCGACTAACGCTACATGTGAGCTCTGCCTGATGGCGTTCTAAGGTCGCTAATAACTTCGGAACGAGAAGAGATACAATGTTCTGGTTTGAAGCAGCGTAACAGTCGTGTCACAATCTATAAGTACACACATAAAAAACAATCACTTTTGAAAGTCAGTTTCCGACTAACGCTACATGTGAGCTCTGCCTGATGGCGTTCTAAGGTCGCTAATAACTTCGGAACGAGAAGAGATACAATGTTCTGGTTTGAAGCAGCGTAACAGTCGTGTCACAATCTATAAGTACACACATAAAAAACAATCACTTTTGAAAGTCAGTTTCCGACTAACGCTACATGTGAGCTCTGCCTGATGGCGTTCTAAGGTCGCTAATAACTTCGGAACGAGAAGAGATACAATGTTCTGGTTTGAAGCAGCGTAACAGTCGTGTCACAATCTATAAGTACACACATAAAAAACAATCACTTTTGAAAGTCAGTTTCCGACTAACGCTACATGTGAGCTCTGCCTGATGGCGTTCTAAGGTCGCTAATAACTTCGGAACGAGAAGAGATACAATGTTCTGGTTTGAAGCAGCGTAACAGTCGTGTCACAATCTATAAGTACACACATAAAAAACAATCACTTTTGAAAGTCAGTTTCCGACTAACGCTACATGTGAGCTCTGCCTGATGGCGTTCTAAGGTCGCTAATAACTTCGGAACGAGAAGAGATACAATGTTCTGGTTTGAAGCAGCGTAACAGTCGTGTCACAATCTATAAGTACACACATAAAAAACAATCACTTTTGAAAGTCAGTTTCCGACTAACGCTACATGTGAGCTCTGCCTGATGGCGTTCTAAGGTCGCTAATAACTTCGGAACGAGAAGAGATACAATGTTCTGGTTTGAAGCAGCGTAACAGTCGTGTCACAATCTATAAGTACACACATAAAAAACAATCACTTTTGAAAGTCAGTTTCCGACTAACGCTACATGTGAGCTCTGCCTGATGGCGTTCTAAGGTCGCTAATAACTTCGGAACGAGAAGAGATACAATGTTCTGGTTTGAAGCAGCGTAACAGTCGTGTCACAATCTATAAGTACACACATAAAAAACAATCACTTTTGAAAGTCAGTTTCCGACTAACGCTACATGTGAGCGCTGCCTGATGGCGTTCTAAGGTCGCTAATAACTTCGGAACGAGAAGAGATACAATGTTCTGGTTTGAAGCAGCGTAACAGTCGTGTCACAATCTATAAGTACACACATAAAAAACAATCACTTTTGAAAGTCAGTTTCCGACTAACGCTACATGTGAGCTCTGCCTGATGGCGTTCTAAGGTCGCTAATAACTTCGGAACGAGAAGAGATACAATGTTCTGGTTTGAAGCAGCGTAACAGTCGTGTCACAATCTATAAGTACACACATAAAAAACAATCACTTTTGAAAGTCAGTTTCCGACTAACGCTACATGTGAGCTCTGCCTGATGGCGTTCTAAGGTCGCTAATAACTTCGGAACGAGAAGAGATACAATGTTCTGGTTTGAAGCAGCGTAACAGTCGTGTCACAATCTATAAGTACACACATAAAAAACAATCACTTTTGAAAGTCAGTTTCCGACTAACGCTACATGTGAGCTCTGCCTGATGGCGTTCTAAGGTCGCTAATAACTTCGGAACGAGAAGAGATACAATGTTCTGGTTTGAAGCAGCGTAACAGTCGTGTCACAATCTATAAGTACACACATAAAAAACAATCACTTTTGAAAGTCAGTTTCCGACTAACGCTACATGTGAGCTCTGCCTGATGGCGTTCTAAGGTCGCTAATAACTTCGGAACGAGAAGAGATACAATGTTCTGGTTTGAAGCAGCGTAACAGTCGTGTCACAATCTATAAGTACACACATAAAAAACAATCACTTTTGAAAGTCAGTTTCCGACTAACGCTACATGTGAGCTCTGCCTGATGGCGTTCTAAGGTCGCTAATAACTTCGGAACGAGAAGAGATACAATGTTCTGGTTTGAAGCAGCGTAACAGTCGTGTCACAATCTATAAGTACACACATAAAAAACAATCACTTTTGAAAGTCAGTTTCCGACTAACGCTACATGTGAGCTCTGCCTGATGGCGTTCTAAGGTCGCTAATAACTTCGGAACGAGAAGAGATACAATGTTCTGGTTTGAAGCAGCGTAACAGTCGTGTCACAATCTATAAGTACACACATAAAAAACAATCACTTTTGAAAGTCAGTTTCCGACTAACGCTACATGTGAGCTCTGCCTGATGGCGTTCTAAGGTCGCTAATAACTTCGGAACGAGAAGAGATACAATGTTCTGGTTTGAAGCAGCGTAACAGTCGTGTCACAATCTATAAGTACACACATAAAAAACAATCACTTTTGAAAGTCAGTTTCCGACTAACGCTACATGTGAGCTCTGCCTGATGGCGTTCTAAGGTCGCTAATAACTTCGGAACGAGAAGAGATACAATGTTCTGGTTTGAAGCAGCGTAACAGTCGTGTCACAATCTATAAGTACACACATAAAAAACAATCACTTTTGAAAGTCAGTTTCCGACTAACGCTACATGTGAGCTCTGCCTGATGGCGTTCTAAGGTCGCTAATAACTTCGGAACGAGAAGAGATACAATGTTCTGGTTTGAAGCAGCGTAACAGTCGTGTCACAATCTATAAGTACACACATAAAAAACAATCACTTTTGAAAGTCAGTTTCCGACTAACGCTACATGTGAGCTCTGCCTGATGGCGTTCTAAGGTCGCTAATAACTTCGGAACGAGAAGAGATACAATGTTCTGGTTTGAAGCAGCGTAACAGTCGTGTCACAATCTATAAGTACACACATAAAAAACAATCACTTTTGAAAGTCAGTTTCCGACTAACGCTACATGTGAGCTCTGCCTGATGGCGTTCTAAGGTCGCTAATAACTTCGGAACGAGAAGAGATACAATGTTCTGGTTTGAAGCAGCGTAACAGTCGTGTCACAATCTATAAGTACACACATAAAAAACAATCACTTTTGAAAGTCAGTTTCCGACTAACGCTACATGTGAGCTCTGCCTGATGGCGTTCTAAGGTCGCTAATAACTTCGGAACGAGAAGAGATACAATGTTCTGGTTTGAAGCAGCGTAACAGTCGTGTCACAATCTATAAGTACACACATAAAAAACAATCACTTTTGAAAGTCAGTTTCCGACTAACGCTACATGTGAGCTCTGCCTGATGGCGTTCTAAGGTCGCTAATAACTTCGGAACGAGAAGAGATACAATGTTCTGGTTTGAAGCAGCGTAACAGTCGTGTCACAATCTATAAGTACACACATAAAAAACAATCACTTTTGAAAGTCAGTTTCCGACTAACGCTACATGTGAGCTCTGCCTGATGGCGTTCTAAGGTCGCTAATAACTTCGGAACGAGAAGAGATACAATGTTCTGGTTTGAAGCAGCGTAACAGTCGTGTCACAATCTATAAGTACACACATAAAAAACAATCACTTTTGAAAGTCAGTTTCCGACTAACGCTACATGTGAGCTCTGCCTGATGGCGTTCTAAGGTCGCTAATAACTTCGGAACGAGAAGAGATACAATGTTCTGGTTTGAAGCAGCGTAACAGTCGTGTCACAATCTATAAGTACACACATAAAAAACAATCACTTTTGAAAGTCAGTTTCCGACTAACGCTACATGTGAGCTCTGCCTGATGGCGTTCTAAGGTCGCTAATAACTTCGGAACGAGAAGAGATACAATGTTCTGGTTTGAAGCAGCGTAACAGTCGTGTCACAATCTATAAGTACACACATAAAAAACAATCACTTTTGAAAGTCAGTTTCCGACTAACGCTACATGTGAGCTCTGCCTGATGGCGTTCTAAGGTCGCTAATAACTTCGGAACGAGAAGAGATACAATGTTCTGGTTTGAAGCAGCGTAACAGTCGTGTCACAATCTATAAGTACACACATAAAAAACAATCACTTTTGAAAGTCAGTTTCCGACTAACGCTACATGTGAGCTCTGCCTGATGGCGTTCTAAGGTCGCTAATAACTTCGGAACGAGAAGAGATACAATGTTCTGGTTTGAAGCAGCGTAACAGTCGTGTCACAATCTATAAGTACACACATAAAAAACAATCACTTTTGAAAGTCAGTTTCCGACTAACGCTACATGTGAGCTCTGCCTGATGGCGTTCTAAGGTCGCTAATAACTTCGGAACGAGAAGAGATACAATGTTCTGGTTTGAAGCAGCGTAACAGTCGTGTCACAATCTATAAGTACACACATAAAAAACAATCACTTTTGAAAGTCAGTTTCCGACTAACGCTACATGTGAGCTCTGCCTGATGGCGTTCTAAGGTCGCTAATAACTTCGGAACGAGAAGAGATACAATGTTCTGGTTTGAAGCAGCGTAACAGTCGTGTCACAATCTATAAGTACACACATAAAAAACAATCACTTTTGAAAGTCAGTTTCCGACTAACGCTACATGTGAGCTCTGCCTGATGGCGTTCTAAGGTCGCTAATAACTTCGGAACGAGAAGAGATACAATGTTCTGGTTTGAAGCAGCGTAACAGTCGTGTCACAATCTATAAGTACACACATAAAAAACAATCACTTTTGAAAGTCAGTTTCCGACTAACGCTACATGTGAGCTCTGCCTGATGGCGTTCTAAGGTCGCTAATAACTTCGGAACGAGAAGAGATACAATGTTCTGGTTTGAAGCAGCGTAACAGTCGTGTCACAATCTATAAGTACACACATAAAAAACAATCACTTTTGAAAGTCAGTTTCCGACTAACGCTACATGTGAGCTCTGCCTGATGGCGTTCTAAGGTCGCTAATAACTTCGGAACGAGAAGAGATACAATGTTCTGGTTTGAAGCAGCGTAACAGTCGTGTCACAATCTATAAGTACACACATAAAAAACAATCACTTTTGAAAGTCAGTTTCCGACTAACGCTACATGTGAGCTCTGCCTGATGGCGTTCTAAGGTCGCTAATAACTTCGGAACGAGAAGAGATACAATGTTCTGGTTTGAAGCAGCGTAACAGTCGTGTCACAATCTATAAGTACACACATAAAAAACAATCACTTTTGAAAGTCAGTTTCCGACTAACGCTACATGTGAGCTCTGCCTGATGGCGTTCTAAGGTCGCTAATAACTTCGGAACGAGAAGAGATACAATGTTCTGGTTTGAAGCAGCGTAACAGTCGTGTCACAATCTATAAGTACACACATAAAAAACAATCACTTTTGAAAGTCAGTTTCCGACTAACGCTACATGTGAGCTCTGCCTGATGGCGTTCTAAGGTCGCTAATAACTTCGGAACGAGAAGAGATACAATGTTCTGGTTTGAAGCAGCGTAACAGTCGTGTCACAATCTATAAGTACACACATAAAAAACAATCACTTTTGAAAGTCAGTTTCCGACTAACGCTACATGTGAGCTCTGCCTGATGGCGTTCTAAGGTCGCTAATAACTTCGGAACGAGAAGAGATACAATGTTCTGGTTTGAAGCAGCGTAACAGTCGTGTCACAATCTATAAGTACACACATAAAAAACAATCACTTTTGAAAGTCAGTTTCCGACTAACGCTACATGTGAGCTCTGCCTGATGGCGTTCTAAGGTCGCTAATAACTTCGGAACGAGAAGAGATACAATGTTCTGGTTTGAAGCAGCGTAACAGTCGTGTCACAATCTATAAGTACACACATAAAAAACAATCACTTTTGAAAGTCAGTTTCCGACTAACGCTACATGTGAGCTCTGCCTGATGGCGTTCTAAGGTCGCTAATAACTTCGGAACGAGAAGAGATACAATGTTCTGGTTTGAAGCAGCGTAACAGTCGTGTCACAATCTATAAGTACACACATAAAAAACAATCACTTTTGAAAGTCAGTTTCCGACTAACGCTACATGTGAGCTCTGCCTGATGGCGTTCTAAGGTCGCTAATAACTTCGGAACGAGAAGAGATACAATGTTCTGGTTTGAAGCAGCGTAACAGTCGTGTCACAATCTATAAGTACACACATAAAAAACAATCACTTTTGAAAGTCAGTTTCCGACTAACGCTACATGTGAGCTCTGCCTGATGGCGTTCTAAGGTCGCTAATAACTTCGGAACGAGAAGAGATACAATGTTCTGGTTTGAAGCAGCGTAACAGTCGTGTCACAATCTATAAGTACACACATAAAAAACAATCACTTTTGAAAGTCAGTTTCCGACTAACGCTACATGTGAGCTCTGCCTGATGGCGTTCTAAGGTCGCTAATAACTTCGGAACGAGAAGAGATACAATGTTCTGGTTTGAAGCAGCGTAACAGTCGTGTCACAATCTATAAGTACACACATAAAAAACAATCACTTTTGAAAGTCAGTTTCCGACTAACGCTACATGTGAGCTCTGCCTGATGGCGTTCTAAGGTCGCTAATAACTTCGGAACGAGAAGAGATACAATGTTCTGGTTTGAAGCAGCGTAACAGTCGTGTCACAATCTATAAGTACACACATAAAAAACAATCACTTTTGAAAGTCAGTTTCCGACTAACGCTACATGTGAGCTCTGCCTGATGGCGTTCTAAGGTCGCTAATAACTTCGGAACGAGAAGAGATACAATGTTCTGGTTTGAAGCAGCGTAACAGTCGTGTCACAATCTATAAGTACACACATAAAAAACAATCACTTTTGAAAGTCAGTTTCCGACTAACGCTACATGTGAGCTCTGCCTGATGGCGTTCTAAGGTCGCTAATAACTTCGGAACGAGAAGAGATACAATGTTCTGGTTTGAAGCAGCGTAACAGTCGTGTCACAATCTATAAGTACACACATAAAAAACAATCACTTTTGAAAGTCAGTTTCCGACTAACGCTACATGTGAGCGCTGCCTGATGGCGTTCTAAGGTCGCTAAAAAAGATACAATGTTCTGGTTTGAAGCAGCGTAACAGTCGTGTCACAATCTATAAGTACACACATAAAAAACAATCACTTTTGAAAGTCAGTTTCCG